>OU026131.1:17235000-17240833 GCA_907269095.1 Blastobasis adustella
TTAGGTTAGGTTAGGTTAGGTTAGGTTAGGTTAGGTTAGGTTAGGTTAGGTTAGGTTAGGTTAGGTTAGGTTAGGTTAGGTTAGGTTAGGTTAGGTTAGGTTAGGTTAGGTTAGGTTAGGTTAGGTTAGGTTAGGTTAGGTTAGGTTAGGTTAGGTTAGGTTAGGTTAGGTTAGGTTAGGTTAGGTTAGGTTAGGTTAGGTTAGGTTAGGTTAGGTTAGGTTAGGTTAGGTTAGGTTAGGTTAGGTTAGGTTAGGTTAGGTTAGGTTAGGTTAGGTTAGGTTAGGTTAGGTTAGGTTAGGTTAGGTTAGGTTAGGTTAGGTTAGGTTAGGTTAGGTTAGGTTAGGTTAGGTTAGGTTAGGTTAGGTTAGGTTAGGTTAGGTTAGGTTAGGTTAGGTTAGGTTAGGTTAGGTTAGGTTAGGTTAGGTTAGGTTAGGTTAGGTTAGGTTAGGTTAGGTTAGGTTAGGTTAGGTTAGGTTAGGTTAGGTTAGGTTAGGTTAGGTTAGGTTAGGTTAGGTTAGGTTAGGTTAGGTTAGGTTAGGTTAGGTTAGGTTAGGTTAGGTTAGGTTAGGTTAGGTTAGGTTAGGTTAGGTTAGGTTAGGTTAGGTTAGGTTAGGTTAGGTTAGGTTAGGTTAGGTTAGGTTAGGTTAGGTTAGGTTAGGTTAGGTTAGGTTAGGTTAGGTTAGGTTAGGTTAGGTTAGGTTAGGTTAGGTTAGGTTAGGTTAGGTTAGGTTAGGTTAGGTTAGGTTAGGTTAGGTTAGGTTAGGTTAGGTTAGGTTAGGTTAGGTTAGGTTAGGTTAGGTTAGGTTAGGTTAGGTTAGGTTAGGTTAGGTTAGGTTAGGTTAGGTTAGGTTAGGTTAGGTTAGGTTAGGTTAGGTTAGGTTAGGTTAGGTTAGGTTAGGTTAGGTTAGGTTAGGTTAGGTTAGGTTAGGTTAGGTTAGGTTAGGTTAGGTTAGGTTAGGTTAGGTTAGGTTAGGTTAGGTTAGGTTAGGTTAGGTTAGGTTAGGTTAGGTTAGGTTAGGTTAGGTTAGGTTAGGTTAGGTTAGGTTAGGTTAGGTTAGGTTAGGTTAGGTTAGGTTAGGTTAGGTTAGGTTAGGTTAGGTTAGGTTAGGTTAGGTTAGGTTAGGTTAGGTTAGGTTAGGTTAGGTTAGGTTAGGTTAGGTTAGGTTAGGTTAGGTTAGGTTAGGTTAGGTTAGGTTAGGTTAGGTTAGGTTAGGTTAGGTTAGGTTAGGTTAGGTTAGGTTAGGTTAGGTTAGGTTAGGTTAGGTTAGGTTAGGTTAGGTTAGGTTAGGTTAGGTTAGGTTAGGTTAGGTTAGGTTAGGTTAGGTTAGGTTAGGTTAGGTTAGGTTAGGTTAGGTTAGGTTAGGTTAGGTTAGGTTAGGTTAGGTTAGGTTAGGTTAGGTTAGGTTAGGTTAGGTTAGGTTAGGTTAGGTTAGGTTAGGTTAGGTTAGGTTAGGTTAGGTTAGGTTAGGTTAGGTTAGGTTAGGTTAGGTTAGGTTAGGTTAGGTTAGGTTAGGTTAGGTTAGGTTAGGTTAGGTTAGGTTAGGTTAGGTTAGGTTAGGTTAGGTTAGGTTAGGTTAGGTTAGGTTAGGTTAGGTTAGGTTAGGTTAGGTTAGGTTAGGTTAGGTTAGGTTAGGTTAGGTTAGGTTAGGTTAGGTTAGGTTAGGTTAGGTTAGGTTAGGTTAGGTTAGGTTAGGTTAGGTTAGGTTAGGTTAGGTTAGGTTAGGTTAGGTTAGGTTAGGTTAGGTTAGGTTAGGTTAGGTTAGGTTAGGTTAGGTTAGGTTAGGTTAGGTTAGGTTAGGTTAGGTTAGGTTAGGTTAGGTTAGGTTAGGTTAGGTTAGGTTAGGTTAGGTTAGGTTAGGTTAGGTTAGGTTAGGTTAGGTTAGGTTAGGTTAGGTTAGGTTAGGTTAGGTTAGGTTAGGTTAGGTTAGGTTAGGTTAGGTTAGGTTAGGTTAGGTTAGGTTAGGTTAGGTTAGGTTAGGTTAGGTTAGGTTAGGTTAGGTTAGGTTAGGTTAGGTTAGGTTAGGTTAGGTTAGGTTAGGTTAGGTTAGGTTAGGTTGGGTTAGGTTAGGTTAGGTTAGGTTAGGTTAGGTTAGGTTAGGTTAGGTTAGGTTAGGTTAGGTTAGGTTAGGTTAGGTTAGGTTAGGTTAGGTTAGGTTAGGTTAGGTTAGGTTAGGTTAGGTTAGGTTAGGTTAGGTTAGGTTAGGTTAGGTTAGGTTAGGTTAGGTTAGGTTAGGTTAGGTTAGGTTAGGTTAGGTTAGGTTAGGTTAGGTTAGGTTAGGTTAGGTTAGGTTAGGTTAGGTTAGGTTAGGTTAGGTTAGGTTAGGTTAGGTTAGGTTAGGTTAGGTTAGGTTAGGTTAGGTTAGGTTAGGTTAGGTTAGGTTAGGTTAGGTTAGGTTAGGTTAGGTTAGGTTAGGTTAGGTTAGGTTAGGTTAGGTTAGGTTAGGTTAGGTTAGGTTAGGTTAGGTTAGGTTAGGTTAGGTTAGGTTAGGTTAGGTTAGGTTAGGTTAGGTTAGGTTAGGTTAGGTTAGGTTAGGTTAGGTTAGGTTAGGTTAGGTTAGGTTAGGTTAGGTTAGGTTAGGTTAGGTTAGGTTAGGTTAGGTTAGGTTAGGTTAGGTTAGGTTAGGTTAGGTTAGGTTAGGTTAGGTTAGGTTAGGTTAGGTTAGGTTAGGTTAGGTTAGGTTAGGTTAGGTTAGGTTAGGTTAGGTTAGGTTAGGTTAGGTTAGGTTAGGTTAGGTTAGGTTAGGTTAGGTTAGGTTAGGTTAGGTTAGGTTAGGTTAGGTTAGGTTAGGTTAGGTTAGGTTAGGTTAGGTTAGGTTAGGTTAGGTTAGGTTAGGTTAGGTTAGGTTAGGTTAGGTTAGGTTAGGTTAGGTTAGGTTAGGTTAGGTTAGGTTAGGTTAGGTTAGGTTAGGTTAGGTTAGGTTAGGTTAGGTTAGGTTAGGTTAGGTTAGGTTAGGTTAGGTTAGGTTAGGTTAGGTTAGGTTAGGTTAGGTTAGGTTAGGTTAGGTTAGGTTAGGTTAGGTTAGGTTAGGTTAGGTTAGGTTAGGTTAGGTTAGGTTAGGTTAGGTTAGGTTAGGTTAGGTTAGGTTAGGTTAGGTTAGGTTAGGTTAGGTTAGGTTAGGTTAGGTTAGGTTAGGTTAGGTTAGGTTAGGTTAGGTTAGGTTAGGTTAGGTTAGGTTAGGTTAGGTTAGGTTAGGTTAGGTTAGGTTAGGTTAGGTTAGGTTAGGTTAGGTTAGGTTAGGTTAGGTTAGGTTAGGTTAGGTTAGGTTAGGTTAGGTTAGGTTAGGTTAGGTTAGGTTAGGTTAGGTTAGGTTAGGTTAGGTTAGGTTAGGTTAGGTTAGGTTAGGTTAGGTTAGGTTAGGTTAGGTTAGGTTAGGTTAGGTTAGGTTAGGTTAGGTTAGGTTAGGTTAGGTTAGGTTAGGTTAGGTTAGGTTAGGTTAGGTTAGGTTAGGTTAGGTTAGGTTAGGTTAGGTTAGGTTAGGTTAGGTTAGGTTAGGTTAGGTTAGGTTAGGTTAGGTTAGGTTAGGTTAGGTTAGGTTAGGTTAGGTTAGGTTAGGTTAGGTTAGGTTAGGTTAGGTTAGGTTAGGTTAGGTTAGGTTAGGTTAGGTTAGGTTAGGTTAGGTTAGGTTAGGTTAGGTTAGGTTAGGTTAGGTTAGGTTAGGTTAGGTTAGGTTAGGTTAGGTTAGGTTAGGTTAGGTTAGGTTAGGTTAGGTTAGGTTAGGTTAGGTTAGGTTAGGTTAGGTTAGGTTAGGTTAGGTTAGGTTAGGTTAGGTTAGGTTAGGTTAGGTTAGGTTAGGTTAGGTTAGGTTAGGTTAGGTTAGGTTAGGTTAGGTTAGGTTAGGTTAGGTTAGGTTAGGTTAGGTTAGGTTAGGTTAGGTTAGGTTAGGTTAGGTTAGGTTAGGTTAGGTTAGGTTAGGTTAGGTTAGGTTAGGTTAGGTTAGGTTAGGTTAGGTTAGGTTAGGTTAGGTTAGGTTAGGTTAGGTTAGGTTAGGTTAGGTTAGGTTAGGTTAGGTTAGGTTAGGTTAGGTTAGGTTAGGTTAGGTTAGGTTAGGTTAGGTTAGGTTAGGTTAGGTTAGGTTAGGTTAGGTTAGGTTAGGTTAGGTTAGGTTAGGTTAGGTTAGGTTAGGTTAGGTTAGGTTAGGTTAGGTTAGGTTAGGTTAGGTTAGGTTAGGTTAGGTTAGGTTAGGTTAGGTTAGGTTAGGTTAGGTTAGGTTAGGTTAGGTTAGGTTAGGTTAGGTTAGGTTAGGTTAGGTTAGGTTAGGTTAGGTTAGGTTAGGTTAGGTTAGGTTAGGTTAGGTTAGGTTAGGTTAGGTTAGGTTAGGTTAGGTTAGGTTAGGTTAGGTTAGGTTAGGTTAGGTTAGGTTAGGTTAGGTTAGGTTAGGTTAGGTTAGGTTAGGTTAGGTTAGGTTAGGTTAGGTTAGGTTAGGTTAGGTTAGGTTAGGTTAGGTTAGGTTAGGTTAGGTTAGGTTAGGTTAGGTTAGGTTAGGTTAGGTTAGGTTAGGTTAGGTTAGGTTAGGTTAGGTTAGGTTAGGTTAGGTTAGGTTAGGTTAGGTTAGGTTAGGTTAGGTTAGGTTAGGTTAGGTTAGGTTAGGTTAGGTTAGGTTAGGTTAGGTTAGGTTAGGTTAGGTTAGGTTAGGTTAGGTTAGGTTAGGTTAGGTTAGGTTAGGTTAGGTTAGGTTAGGTTAGGTTAGGTTAGGTTAGGTTAGGTTAGGTTAGGTTAGGTTAGGTTAGGTTAGGTTAGGTTAGGTTAGGTTAGGTTAGGTTAGGTTAGGTTAGGTTAGGTTAGGTTAGGTTAGGTTAGGTTAGGTTAGGTTAGGTTAGGTTAGGTTAGGTTAGGTTAGGTTAGGTTAGGTTAGGTTAGGTTAGGTTAGGTTAGGTTAGGTTAGGTTAGGTTAGGTTAGGTTAGGTTAGGTTAGGTTAGGTTAGGTTAGGTTAGGTTAGGTTAGGTTAGGTTAGGTTAGGTTAGGTTAGGTTAGGTTAGGTTAGGTTAGGTTAGGTTAGGTTAGGTTAGGTTAGGTTAGGTTAGGTTAGGTTAGGTTAGGTTAGGTTAGGTTAGGTTAGGTTAGGTTAGGTTAGGTTAGGTTAGGTTAGGTTAGGTTAGGTTAGGTTAGGTTAGGTTAGGTTAGGTTAGGTTAGGTTAGGTTAGGTTAGGTTAGGTTAGGTTAGGTTAGGTTAGGTTAGGTTAGGTTAGGTTAGGTTAGGTTAGGTTAGGTTAGGTTAGGTTAGGTTAGGTTAGGTTAGGTTAGGTTAGGTTAGGTTAGGTTAGGTTAGGTTAGGTTAGGTTGAGGTTAGGTTAGGTTAGGTTAGGTTAGGTTAGGTTAGGTTAGGTTAGGTTAGGTTAGGTTAGGTTAGGTTAGGTTAGGTTAGGTTAGGTTAGGTTAGGTTAGGTTAGGTTAGGTTAGGTTAGGTTAGGTTAGGTTAGGTTAGGTTAGGTTAGGTTAGGTTAGGTTAGGTTAGGTTAGGTTAGGTTAGGTTAGGTTAGGTTAGGTTAGGTTAGGTTAGGTTAGGTTAGGTTAGGTTAGGTTAGGTTAGGTTAGGTTAGGTTAGGTTAGGTTAGGTTAGGTTAGGTTAGGTTAGGTTAGGTTAGGTTAGGTTAGGTTAGGTTAGGTTAGGTTAGGTTAGGTTAGGTTAGGTTAGGTTAGGTTAGGTTAGGTTAGGTTAGGTTAGGTTAGGTTAGGTTAGGTTAGGTTAGGTTAGGTTAGGTTAGGTTAGGTTAGGTTAGGTTAGGTTAGGTTAGGTTAGGTTAGGTTAGGTTAGGTTAGGTTAGGTTAGGTTAGGTTAGGTCAGGTTAGGTTAGGTTAGGTTAGGTTAGGTTAGGTTAGGTTAGGTTAGGTT